>CM077152.1:189389909-189420909 GCA_039583875.1 Platanthera guangdongensis
AAGGCTATCTCTCCTACTGGAGAACTCTTTGGCTCCTCTTCTCAAAAAAGTTCAGGAACTGTCTGCCAGGCTTCCTTCCATTCTTCCTTCTCAGGCAATCCCTTCTTATGGGTGCCTTGATCCAGTTCTCACTGCATCTAGGCAGGGGGAGATGCCTCATGAAGTTGAAATATTGCCTACTGTTGTATCTTCAGTCCAAGCTCCAGCTGCATCTGTTGCATTCCTCACAGTGGACCTCAGGTCACTGTTATCAATTTTTGATTCTGTATACTTCAACTACCTGCCAGTCCAGCAATCTGAAGATCTCTCTAAGGCCATTGTGCCTATTTCCAGCTGTGATACTAGCTTAATAAGCTTTTATATAAACTCCCTCTATACTGCTGCTCCTTCTATTTATGTTGCTCTTACTGTTGCTGCTCCTACTGCTAATGTTGATATCTCTATTAGTTCTGTTACTGCTGTTTTAGTATCTGAAGATATGCATATGACAGAGGCATTTGATTTTGAGCCTGCTGTTACTGCTGATGTTATTCCTGTTGCTGAAAGTTTTGTATCTGAATCTGCTGATGTAATTTCTTCTGCCAGTATTTCTTCCACCCCTCATCCTGTTGTTGTTGTTGCTACTGTTACTGTCTCTGCTGTTTCTTCTGTTCAGTCTCAACAATAGATAGATTATCTCAAAAGGATTGATGTAGTGTATGATAATCCTCCAAGCTCAGACGGTAATCAGTTTAGGACTAACTCAGATGATTCCTCTACTACAATTGCAAGGAAAAGGAAAGCCAGAAGCAAAGCTATGAAGAGAGTTCCTCCAAAAAAAGTGAAAGATACAAATGACATTCCATATTATATACTGCATAGTTGCCCTATCACAGAACCCTGGATGCAGTACTCCAGAAATCAACTGAAGGCTATGAAAATGAAGAGAAAGTATGACAAAGGATCTTCCCATTTCAATCCTCCTCCTCCTCATCCCTCACCTGATGCAGGTGCAGGTGGTAGTTCTGCTTTCTAATCTTCTGCCAGAAGCCAAACTTCATATCAACCTCAAGGTATATCCCAGTACAGAGGTATTCAATCTAGAGGTTACCAGTCCAGAAGAGGACATTACAGAGCAAATCAGAGAGAACTCAAAGTGTACTCCAAAGGATATTCCAGGCGACATTCTTATCCAAGGGAAGGATAAGGTCCATCTGACACAACTTCTGGTCCATTTCCTTATAAGCTGAAAGAACTAGTCTCTTCCAGAGCTCCTCCAGATAATCCTTCAAATAGATATGAGCCTCCTGTTCCATTTGAGGACCCAGAAAATAACCCCACCTCATGGACAGTAAGAATGAAATAATTGGCTGCTTTGGATCAAATCAAGAAATCTAGAGAACGAGGAAAAGATACATCCAGTATCACTACTTTATCAGATCAAAGAAAGAAAGAACTTGAAAGATACTCATCCAGCAAATTCTTGGATTCAGAAAGCTACATGAAGCTGCATCCACAAGCTGTAGTGCCCAGGCGAAAGCAACAAACCTCTCTAGGTGTAGCTGATAATAGAAGATCTAAGAAGGAAGCTCTCAATCCCAACAGAGAAATAGTTCTTATAAAGAGCAAGGAAAAAAGAATTATTCTGTAAGATGACAGTATATTTTGTTTTCTGAACTATCTGAGATAATCTTTGTGTTTCTGCTATGTCTTGTTTGTTATAGTTCTGCTTTGTATGTTTTTATTTTGCCAATATCTATAAATAGTAATCCTAACCCAAATAGGGGGAGATTGTTGGAACACCCTATTACTGATTTGGGCAAGGATCACTATGTCTTTTAGGAAATATGTTTTGACCTCCTTGTATAGATCTAAAGGTCAATCAGAATTGAGTCTAAGGGTTAGTATTTAGGTTTGAAAGCTACCCTCAAGACCAGAGATTTCAATTCAGGAGACCAAGTCATTTCGTCGAGCTCAGTACGACGAAATGACTTGGTCTCCTGAACTGAAATCTCTGGTCTTGAGGGCAGCTTTCAAACCTAAATACTAATGCTTAGACTCAATTCTAATTGACCTTTAGATCTATACAAGGAGGTCAAAATATATTTCCTAAAAGACATAGTGATCCTTGCCCAAATCAGTAATAGGGTGTTCCAAAACTATGGGGTGTCTCCCACAAGCGCTTTGTTTACTGTGTTTCCTGGTAAAGCTCCAAGTTCTGATTGTGGTGGTGGTGGTGGTGCAAATCCATTTGGACTTGCATTAGGCAGGCGCTGAGCATTATTGGGGTAGCTCCATGATAAATTAGGATGGTTCTGAAACCCTGAATTGTATGTATTCTTATTAATATTTGGGTTATATGAGGTAGGTTGATATGGATTCCCCATATAATCTATTCACTCTTCTATTATATTATTGAAAGTCTTTGTTTACAAGGATAGCTAAATTACCTAGAGGGGGGTTAATAGGTTATTGGTTTCTTAAGCTATATTTTTAACATATTTACTTATGCGAGTGATGTGATAATGTTAGTAGTGCTTTCAAGACAATCACACAGACAACACAATAAATTTATAGGGGTTCCCCAAATTACTGGTACATCCACTTTCCATCCCACCTTTCTAACTTCTAGTTAGGCAAGGCACTTCTCCAATCTCAGCTCTTAAGATCTTACACCTCAGATTCTTCAAGATCTCTCAGTGTCCTACAAGACTTATAGCTCAAATACTAAGCCATACAACTCAGTGACCAACTCATCTCCTACCTCATGCGAAAGGCCCTACCACTCAGGATGGGAGGACAGCCCTACCTCAGATCCACAAAGGATCCTACTTCAGAGAGAATGACACTCCTACTTCTCAGTCACAAAGGCCAAACCTCAGATACAAAGGATCCTAAATCTTAGGCACAAGTTCCCTACAACTCAGACAGAATGACTCTCCTACCTTAGGCTTAAAAGCCCTACAGCTCAATGATCAACTGATCACCTGCCTCTGATCCAAACTGGATCTACCTTAGATTAAAACTTGAATTCTACACTCAAATCCACACTTGGATCCTACCCTTTGACTTTATAACAAAGGCTCATAACTCATATCTATTAAGATATTATAGGGTGTGAGTTTGGGTGTAGTTGATTCGGCTCCAGAGAAATTTCTCTGAGCCTACCTACTTCTGTCCTAAGTTATCTCAATCCAGACTTCTTTTACACAATCCAGAAAGTGTCTTCAAGAAAGCTTGGCTTGAGTTGTGTGGCAACTATAGTTATTGTTGGCCCTTTGTTGCTTCTTCTTCCTTAGAGGTTTCCTCTAAACTTGCTGGTGCAGGAATAGATATCACCAGCTATCTTGCTTTAGCTTTCAGCTGCAACAGCAATAGACCTTGCTGCTTCCTTACAGATCTGTTGTTCTGCTCCTTCCAGAACGAACTCACAAGTTCAGTTCCAGCAAGATTAGGCTTGCTGGAACTGTGAAGTAACTTGTAACAAGGGTTTCTTCCTTTATTGTAACCTGAGCTGAGATAAACTCAGCCCTAACTTCTTGACTATAGACCTAGTTATCTCTGCTTATCCTTCTTCCTTAAAGAGAAAGCTTTCAGGCCTTGCTGGTGCAGGTCGAAATGGCACCAGGTATCTCTTTGAACTCTTAGATCAGAAGCGTGAACTTCTCCTTCAAGCCTCTGCTACAATGGAGATGAAGAAGATGAAGTCCAACTATGTTTCCAAAAAAAACTTCTTCTTATTCCTCAAATTTTACCTTTTATTATTATCCCATCAACGGCTCTTTGAGCAGTGGGCCCCACCTTGAATTTGTTGGCAGATAACAGCTTTTTGCATTAATGTTGTACTGTAGGTAAGCGGCGATATTTGTCATGTACTATAGCTTTCCTGCAGTAAATTCAAATTCTATTGACTTGTTTAATTTGCTAACGTCACAATCTGCGGACTTAGCCAAAATGAAGCATAATTAGTATAGGCATTGAGTGAGTAAGCTTCACTCAATGCCAAAATACTTAGATATATATTCTGTCACAAGGCATTAAGTAAGTAGCTTTACTCAATGCCAAAACACTTAGACATATTTTCTATCGCTTGGCGTTAAGTGAGTAAGCTTCACTCAACACTAGAATACCTAGAAAGATTTTCTATCACTTGGCGTTGAGTGAGTAAGCTTCACTCAATGTCAAATTACTTAACATATTTTCTTCTGTTGTTAGACGTTGAGTGAGTAGCCTTCACTCAACGCATTTGGACATAGCCAATTTTCGGTGTGAAATCACAATCTCTGACTGGATAGGTTCAGTCAATGCTTTTTATCACATGGCGTTGAGTGATTAAGCTTCACTCAATGCCTGTGGACTTACTCAAAAGTCTACACAGATTTTTTTTGTAGCTTCAACTAATTGAGCTATACTTAACGAATATGAAGTTATGCCATTGAGTGAATGATCTTCACTCAATGCCTGTGGACTTAGCCACATTTCAGCCTGTTTATAGTTTTGCTTTGACTATACAAGTTGAGCTCAGCACTATTAGCCACCTAGCATTGAGTGAATATACTTCACTTAATGCATGTGGACTTAGATAGTTTCTTGTCTTTCCACTTGCATGCCTAGACATCACCTGTCTTGTCCACTTGAATCAACCTATCCAATCAATGTATAGAGGGTACCCTGCAGATATAGAACTTGTAGGATATGTTAAATTACAACATGTGTATACCATTGTCTACAAGGCCTTCTTCAAATCCAGGACATTAGGATCAATGGAGCCAACAATCTCACCCTATTTGAATAAGTCAAAACCTAAGACAATGTATACACTAACATTCATATGCAACATATACAGTAAAAGACACATTGCATAACATAAAGAAAATGATGAATCATAATCAAAAGTGATTTTCATTTAACTTACAAGGAGCAAATGTTTATGTGGATATTACAAAACATAACATATTCCTTAACCCTGTAAGTAGGACAAGAAACATTTCAAGTTTCAGGTTCCATTATCACAATGTCACTGCCCTTTGGCTTCTTTTAGATCTACCTTACTTTTTAGCTCCATCAACTATCGTTTTCCCTTTCTAATCAGCTTTGTCTGCTTCAGCTGCTTCATACTCCTTGATTTTTTGCCTCTGGAAGTAACCATAAGGTTTGGGAATGTATTTGATAGGTTCAATGGCATCAGGAGCCAATGTGCCTGCAAGCTTATTCCTTCTGAATTTTCTCCTTCCATTTTCCATTTCTTCCATCTTATTCCATTCTCCTGAGTTATAGAGTTTTTCTAAATCAGTTTTCTTAGTCCTTATATGCTCCTAGGCATACAGGATGATGGTCCTTAACTATGGGCTCCACTGTTCAAAATCATTTCTCTTCTCCATCTTTTCTTTATACCACTTTTTACTAATCTAATTTCTTCTTCTTCCTCATCGATAGTATTTCCCTTTTGATTTATGTAGTTGTTCATGCCATTGACCACCATCTTCTCTATTCAGATCATCTTGTGACTGACCTTCTAGCTGAGCAGGTATTTCAGGATTCAATGCTTCTTGTACTTGGGATAGAAATATAGGAATGTTGTCATACTAGACAGGTTCAATCCTATAAGATCACCTTATCACATTTGTGGCTCAGACCATATTTTCAGTATTAGTCCTTAGGACATTACTCTCCCCCTTTTGACTTCTTCAATAAGTTCTTTGGTCTGGGAGAGGCAGTCCTTATTCCTACCTGATTCAAGATAATTGACTCCTGCAGTCACTTGATTCTTTACCTCTAGCATATGGTCATCCAGCAGTTTTCTACAGCCATCCATCTTGTTGAATATGTCAGCAGCATGTTTATCCAGTAATACTTCGTCGACATTGTGTATAGCCAACATATTCTGTGCCTGAATGTTTTGATTATCTATGACTGTTACAGCATTCTTGCCCACTTCATCCAATTTATTCATGGTATAATCCACTGCACGAGCTGCCCTTGTGAAGAATTTTACAGTCTCACCCTTCAGAAGATTTACCTCAAATCTAATTGACTTAATTTCTCTGGATAGCTCCTTCCTGATTTCTTTGAGAGCATCATCCACAAAATTTTCTAATGATCTCCTCTACTCATCCAGTAAGCCCTTCAGCTGGGCTTGAAATATAGGTGGCAATTTATTTGTTCTTGCATAAGTGACTTCATCACCTGTTTCTAGAGCTGGCCTGACCTCTGCCCTCTTGTTAGAGTCAGCCAGTCACACTGAATGCAGAAGGCTGAGCTTTCTTTGGAGTAGGCTCCTCCTTTTCTGACATGGAGGAGTCTATATCATGCACTTCTACATGAACTGGGAGTTCAGAGTGAATCTCCCCCTCACCATCTGTCACTACCTTATTGACATGCAGAACAGCAGCAACATTCTCAGCATCCTGAGGTGTCTCTTGAAGATTTGGAGTTGCTCCCCATCAGACAGTGGAGTCTCCATGACTTGATCCATATTTTTATCCCCCTCAGATGGTGCATCTTGCATGCCATCCTTTGAGAGTTGCTCCCCTCACTTCGAGGACTATGTCCAACCAGACGCTCTTGTGGTGGTGGCGAAGATATATTTTTAGCAGCAGCTGGGGTCTTTGAGGCCTCCCATAAACTATAGCAGAGATTTTATTGACTATGTCCTCTGCCACTCCTTCAGAAATTTCAACAACATGAGTATCTTCAACTGGGGCATCTTTAGATTGAGCACTGTTTAACTGATTTCTGATGGATTGGTCAGACAATTCAGACACTTGGATAGATGTGTCCTTTCTGGGCTCACTTCAAACCCTGTCAGATTTGGATCATGAGGCTCTTCCTCATCTTGTTATTCAAAATAAATAAATGTGATGCTTTCCTCTGGCAGTAGAGCTTGTCCCTCCTTCTTCTTCTTGGCAGCTTGCTGGCCATGGGAGTGAAGGACCATGTCCTACCTATCCATCATTCTTATGTCCATCCTTCACATGTGATCAATTTTTGTCCCCAGCCTCAGATTCAGGACCTCTGGAACAGTTTGTAGTAGAAACTGAGAAAGAATTCTTCCCAGATTTGGCTCATTGATACATTCTATAATCATGTCAAATAGGATTCTTCCCCAATCTGTCTTTTTGGATAGAATTATCCTTGACATCAGCTCGAACATCTTCTTTGAAATTTTGTCGTGCGAGCCTGTTTTGCATAACAATGCCTTCCAAATTATATCGGCCAGAAACTTCCCTTGAAGTTAAGTTCCTTTCTTAAGATAAAGCTTGTAGTATGTTTGGATATGATGCACCACTTCATGGCAGTTTTGACGTCAGATTGGACTATGGCATATTTGTCCTTAGTGTCTGTAAACCTCGGCAACTGGAGCGCTTTGCTTAGCCTTCTCGGGGTTATCTTGATCTTGGTTCCACTAACCATAGTCTTGATTTTTCTTGAGGAAGAGTCTCCTTTGGCATTTGCGAATAATTATAGCACCTATGGATTCCATAGAAGGCAGGACTCCGATAGTACAAACTTTGGGTCAAAAACATGGAGTAGGTGGAGAACAAATTGCACCTCTTCTGGTGCATCCTTGAATCCATTTTTCACCAGTTCAGAACCCTCTAATAGGAAGTCCTGACCTTTTGGTGTCATTTTGTTAGTGAATTTATGAGAGAAAGCGAAGAAAATTTTAGTCGACTCCATAGTATCGGGCATTGGAGGGCAAGGAATAGTGTGTTTTGTTATGTGCACAAGACCATCTATTTATATTTTTTCCTAACATAGAAGGCAGAAAGGCACATACCTGTTAGGGGATCAAGTTAAGATCAAATGCTGGGATTAATTCTTCTTACTTAGCCGCAAATAGATGAATTTCAATTTAACCCTCAGTCTTATTAGACTGACTAATCCAGCGGGGATTTAATTGACCTGCAACACAAATACACTGCATACAACTAGAGGAGAGCTTGAACCAAATTCAACATACTCATGTCAAACTTGAGGATGTTGAATCTAGTTCCACCTAGTGGCTTAGTGATTTTGTGAGCCACTTACTTATTTGTTGAGACAAATTTTTAAGACTTGTCTCATACTTCTCCTCATATTTTTAATACACAAATATCTTATCTAAAAAGCATAGTCCTGTCAAGAGATACATGATTTTTTATAATTTAGAGAACATTTAGTAGAATCATCAGCTAGAGGAATTCTACTTATCTTTATCTTGTAGATATGGAACAGATGCTGGATACAAAGCCACTTCCTTGCTCCCTAAAAAGTACCTTTCAGCTGAGTCGGATCCTTTCCTCTTCTTTAGCAATAGATTTGTATCTGGCTCTCTCTGACTGATCCACTTAGTGCAGGAGGTTTTCTGATACCAATCCTTTTGGTAAGTCTCAAGCTAGTCCAGCACATCAGACTAACCTAGCTCCCCCTTAATAATTTCACATGTCCTGGATATCTTTTGCTGATAGTCAGTCCATCTACTTCTATCTACAGGTGTATGATCCTGAAGAAGGTCGCCTTGTTCCTATCCTAAGTCTGGAACAATCTCTGTCCAAGGACCATTAATGGGTATGGCCACTTGGATTGTCTTGCAAGATAAAATTTATCTTACCTTAAGACCCCAATTGATATTGGGTCCTAGGTTCTTGTTAGCCTCAAAATGACCTTGCCTTCCTACAGAATTCCTGACAGGAAGACTAACCTTTACTCTGGGAACATATGAATTGTGCCAGCAAACTAGGGAAAACTGTCCTACTTTACCACAACACCAGCACTCATGGATATTATATCTTCTCTTCTGAGTAGGTCTGGCAGCATGATTGACTGCAGATTGGGAAAAAGGAAGTGAAGCTTCCATGTTCTTATTTATCTCAGCCATAGTCTGACTGAGGGTAGGTATGGCAGTAGAAGTGCTTGGTTTTTCATGAGGTCTACCAACAACAGTATTTTTTACAGAAATCATATTGTTGATAGCCTTAGAAATACACCAGTCAAACTTGTTGGTAGACTTGCCCTTGGTCAGAGTGTGTGCAGGGAGATCTTGAGAATAGGTCACTGCCTTACACATGAGTGAGGACGCTGGAGCACTAAATACAAAAGGTCCATGATGGGTCTTTTGGACTTCTTTATGGGGAGCTATTTGTGCACTCAATCTTATATCCTTTCTTCTTCCAATGTAAGGTACATTTGTATTCTTACAAGGAAGATTATCATCCCTCTAGTGACCAACCTTGAAGTCTTGGCCATACATGTTGGATGGGAGAATTACCTTGTGAAAGGTAGACTGAGGCTTGCTAGGAGCATTGCTTTTCCCTTGGGATAGGGTAACTCTAGAATTCCACTTGACTGACTTTCTCTTGATGGAGTCTATCTTAGAGAAATTTGCCACAATTCTCTTTTCCTTCTAAAGTTTCTTTTCTAGATCCTTAATAATAAAGTCCCTATATTTGATGGACTCAATAGGGATATTTACCATGGTCTTCATATGGCCAACATCCCTCACTTTCAGATACAGCAAAGATGATGTCTCATCCTGCTGGGAAGCAGGCAGCTGTAAGGAGGCAATTTCCTCATCTTGTTTCTTAAAAAGCAACTTACTTTCCTTGAAAGCTTTCATAAGTGCACCATGATTTTAAATCAATTAATTGATATCATATTTTGTCATAGGACCCTCATCATCACTTGATGAGGATACATCAGAGTCTGGACTGGTCTCATAGATAGATTCTGAGGATGAACTAGATAGGGAGTGAACCTGATCTAGACCAGGCTAATCCTGGCAGGATTCTTCTTTTGTCATAAACATTAGCACATAACATTTATAGTCATCTGCTTCATCATCATCATCCTCTGAATCACTCTATGAATGTGATAGAGGGACTCTGATCTCCATTCTTGTATTTGGATAGACATCAATTGATGAGCTGATGGCATCTTCTTCCTTATCATCCTCCTCTTTGCCTTCCATGTGGACAATTAAGGTGTCCCACATTTCTTTGGCAGTCTTATAGTGGACCAAGTTCTGGAAGATGGAGTCATCCATGGAACTTATAATGATGTGTTGTGCCCTCTTGTCCATAGTTGCCAAGATGATTTCATATTTAGTCATTTCAGCATAACTCTTTGGAGACTGGACTTCAACATCTAATATGGAGACCTTCATGGGGATGAAAGGTCCTTCTTGAACTGTTACAAATACCCTAGGATCAGAGGCTTCCATCATTTGCATGATCCTCTCTTTCCAGGTCCTAAAGTTCTCCTTACTGCAAACTTGAAGCTCTATTGAACTCCACTTCTTATGGTTCACTCCTTAATTTCTAAGCACTAATCTTTTAGCTATCCTTTGAGGTCTACACGAATTATTAAGCCATTTCTGAGTAACCTTCCTATAATACCACTTGAAATTCTTTGTTTACAAGCATAGCTAAATTATCTAGAGGGTGGGGGTGAATAGGTTATTGTTTTTATGCTATATTTCCAACTTATTTACTTATGTGAGTGATGTGATTAAGTTAGTAATGCTTTCAAGACAATCACACAGAAAACACGGCAAATTTATAGTGGTTCCCCAAATTATGGGTACATCCACTTTCCCTCCCACCTTTCTAACTTCTAATTAGGCAAGACATTTCTCCAATCTCAGCTTCTAAGAGATTACACCTCAGATCCATCAGGATCTCTCAGTCTCCTCCGAGACTCACTGCTCAGGCATTAAACCTTACAACTCAATGACCAACTGATCACCTGCCTCGGGCTAAATGCTCTACACGCAGGCTGGGAGGACAGCCCTACCTTAGATCCACAAAGGATCCTACTTCAGAGAGAATTACTTTCCTACTTCTTAGGCACAAAGGCCCTACCTCAGATCCAAAGGATCCTACAACTCAGTCACAAATGACCTACAACTCAAAGAGAATGACTCTCATACCTAAGACTCAAAAGCCCTACATCTCAATGATCAACTAATCACCTACCTCAGATCCCAACTAGATACTACCTCAGATTCAAACTTGAATCCTACACTCAGATCCACACATGGTTCCTACCCTCTGACTTTATAACACATGCTTAAAACTCAAATCTGTTAAGATCCTATAGGGTGTGAGTTTGCGTGTAGTTGATTTGGCTCTAGAGAAATTTCTCTGAGCCTAACTACTTATAGGACAAAGTTATCTCAGTCCAGACTTCTTCTACACAGTCTAGAAAGTCTCTTCAGGAAAGCTTGGCTTGAGCTGTGTAGTAGCTAAAGTTAGGGTTGGCCCTTTGCTACTCCTTCTTCCTCAAAGATTTCCTTTGAACTTACTAGTGCAGGAATGGATGTCACTAGCTCTCTTTCTTCATCTTTCAGCGGCTGCAGCAATTGACCTTGCTTATTCCTTGCGGATCTCTTATTCTGCTCCTTTTTGAACTGACTCACAAGTTCAGTCCTATCTTCTTCTCAACTCTAGAAATTTATCTTCAATATTAGGCTTGCTGGAACTGTAAAGTAACTTGTAACAAGGGTTTCTTCCTTTGCTGCAACCTGAGCTGGGATAAACTCAGCCCTAACTTCTTAACTGTATAACAAGTTATCTATGCTTATCCTTATTCCTTAAAGAGCAAGCTTTCTGGCCTTGATGGTGCATGTGGAAATGGCACCAGCTATCTCTTTGAACTCTTAGATATGAAGCTTGAACTTCTCCTTCAAGGCTCTGCTGTAATGGTGATGAAGAAGAAGAAGTCTAGATGTGTTTCAAAAAAAAACTTGTTCTTCTTCCTCGAACTTTGCCTTTTATTATTAGCCCATCAACGGCTCTTTGAGTGATGTGCCCCTCCTTGAATTTGTTGGCAACTACCAGCTTTTGCATTAATAACTGTATTGTAGGTAAGCAGTGACATTTATCATGTATTGTAGCTTTCCCGCAACAAATTTAAATTTTGTTGACTTGTTGAGTTTGCTGACGTCACCATCTGTGGAATTAGCCAAAATCAGGCATCATTAGTATAGGTGTTGAGTGAGTAAGCTTCACTTAATGCCAAGATAGTTAGACAAATATTATGTCACTAAGCGTTAAGTGAGTAAGCTTCACTCATTGCCAAAATACTTAGACATATTTTCTATCACTTGGCATTGAGTGAGTAGGCTTCACTCAACACCAGAACACTTAGATAGATTTTATATCACCTGGCGTTGAGTGAGTAAGCTTCACTCAACGCCAAACTACTTAACAGGTTTTCTTCTATTCCTAGGCGTGGAGTGAGCAGCCTTCACTCAACGCATTTGGACAGCCAAATTTCTATGTGAAATCATAGTCTCTGACTGACTAAGGTTCAGTCAACACTTTTTATCACATGGCGTTGAGTGAGTAAGCTTCACTCAATGCCTATGGACATAGACAGAATTCTACATAGATTTTTTGTGGCTTTGACTGACTGAGTAATACTCAACGAATATGAAGTTATGGCATTGAGTGAATGAACTTCACTCAACACCTGTGGACTTGGCCACATTTCAGCCTATTTATTATTTGGCTTTGACTATACAAGTTGAACTCAACATTATTAGCCACCTAGCATTAAGTGAATAGACTTCACTCAACGCCTAAGGACTTAGATAGTTTTCTGTCTTTCCACTAGCTTTCCTAGACATCACCTGTCTTGGCCACTTGAATCAACATGTGCAATCAATGCATAGAGAGTACCCTGTATATATACAACTTATATGATATGTTAGATTACAAGATCTGTATACCATTGTCTACAAGGCCTTCTTCAAATCCAGGATATTGGGATCAATGGACCCAACAATTATTATTAGAATTCCATATAGGGGTAGTGGAGGAAGTCGACATCTCCACTACTTTCCTAGTTAGATATTCTGCTTGTAGTACTAAATTATAAGAAGCGTCGAGCCTGTAAAGCCCAGTTTTTTTTATTTTATTATTATTTTTTTATATATATTATTTTTTCTTAAACACAAAAAAGGCAAAAATAAAAGTGTTGTTAATAAAACTAATTTTTATAAAAACAAAGGTTTTGAAATCAGAGAATTTGTACTGTGTTTATTTTTATAAAAATAGTTGTTTTTAATAACAACAAAGATAAAAGAAATAGTAATTCCTTTTTGTTGGGTACATTGGTTTAAATGTACCTGATTTGAAGAAGCCTCACCCTACTCAATGATATACATCAAAATGTATTTGATGTGTTTTGAGTTTAGTTGTGCGGGTCAAGTATTTACAGGGAAAGCAGAAAAGATTCTAAGTCCATGTGTCGACACCCAGAAGGAAAGTGTCGACATTTAAGAAGACTTGTGTTGACACCCAGACAAGCAGTGTCGACACTTGGAGTAATTGTGTCGACACCAGGGATGTAGAGTCGACACCAGACAGAAAGTGTCGACACATACCGACTGTGTCGACACTCAATGAAGAAAAGTCCAGTGAAGCTGTGTCGACACTTAGAAGCAGTGTCGACACCCAGAAGAACTATGTCTACATTAGAAAGTGTCGACACTTGGAAGTTGTGTCGACACTCAGCAAATTTCAGCAGAGTCTAAGTATAAGTGTCGACATAATGAGGAATGTGTCGACACACAGCAGAAGACTCAGCACTTGAAGAAAGTGTCGACACAAGAAAGAATGTGTCGAAACTCAGCAGAAGACTCAATACATGAAGAAAGTGTCGACACTAGGAGGCTGTGTCGACACTTAGCAAAGTTCAACAAAATTCTAAGTTTAAGTGTCGACACAAAGGAGATGTGTCGACACAAAGGAGATTTGTCGACACTCAGCAAAAGTCTCAACATAAGAAGATGTGTCGACACTAAGAATATGTGTCGACACTCAGCAAGTATCAACACAGAAGATAAGTGTCGACACCAAGAAGATGTGTCGACACTGAACAAGTTCAACACAAGAAGATGTGTCGACACAAAGGAGTTGTGTCGACACTTACAAGAATTCAACAAAGTACTGAAGAACAAGGAGTTGTGTCGACACACAATATCAGTGTCGACACATGATGAAGAAGTTGTGTCGAGAAGTGAATTCTACAATACAAGGAGTTGTGTCGACACCTTGAAGGCTAGTGTCGACACTTAGTCAACTTGTGTCGACACTTGGTCTATAAGTGTCGACACTTAAAGACAGACTGTCTCGACACTTTCAGACAGTTACAGATATTTCAAGAACTGACTGGATGACTTGACAGCTGCAATTCCAGCGGGTCTACTGCACCTGTCAGAGTTGTCAGAAAGCTGTTAGAAACCGGATCAGCCAGTCACCATGAAGAAGGCCTATATATAGGCTTATACTGTCTACAGGAACAGATGATTAAGAGATTGAAAAAGAAAAAAAAGATCTAGCTATTCATTGAAGAATCAAGTGAAGATCTAAGTAGTTGGAGAGAGAGAGCTCCTTCCAAGAAGACAGCCGTTGGAACCAGGCTGTGAAGAAGGGTTCAGACCTAGTTCTGAATCTTAAGTTGCAGTAATTGAAGATCAGCTGCAGAGAATCAATCCTATTGTGTTCTACATTCAAGAAGCTTTGAAGAAAAGCCAAGTGAGATTGTTCTCAGCAGAGTTCTTCCAAGAACTCATTAAGAACCTATCAACTCTTCTCTCTTTTCTCTGAGTTGTAGGTATATTCTTTGTATTCTTTATTCTTGTAGGATCCTTAGGGATCTGAGTTGTAAGCCTGCAATTATAAAGGCTGAGTGGTAGGGCCTCTGTGCCTGAGTGTAGGAGATCTATTTCTCTGAGTGTAGTCCTGTTGTGGCTGAGTGTAGGCCTTGTGGCTGAGTGTAGGCCTTGTGGCTGAGTGTAGGCCTTGTGGCTGAGTGTAGGCCTTTGGAGAAGACTGAGTTGTAGGGCCTTGGGCCTGAGCTGTAGGAACCTGGTTGAGGTTCTAAGTGTAAGATCTGAGGATCTGAGATAGTGGAGGAGTTTGGCTGAATCTAGTACACTACTAGATAGGCGAAGGGGGAAAGTGGATGTACCCAAACCTTGGGGAACCACTATAAATCTGTGTGTTCACTGTGTGTATGTTTGATTCTGTGATTGATGATTGATTTCTGTGAAGTAGTAATTATAACTCTGTGATATAATCTGCAATCTGCTTAAAAAGTTTTAAAAAGATTAAGTCACCTATTCCCCCCCCCCCTCTAGGTGATTAGGTACAATTTCTTTCAAGTGGTATTAGAGGGAGGTTCCTCAAAAAAGGACTTAACTGTCTGAGTAGATCCTATTGGCAGATTCAGTATAAGTAAAGTGCAGAATCAAGAAAATCAAGAAACATGTGTTCAACAGAGAATCATAAGGAACTTGGATCCATGAAGTTGCCCATTTACAGAAAAGAGATTTTTGGTGTCTGGAAAGAAAGGGTGAGACTGTTTATGGAAGCCTCAGACCCTAGAATATATATCACAGTTAAAGAAGGACCATATGTGCCTATAAAGGTTTCAGTCCTGGATGCAAATCAGAGAACACCTAAGGACTTTTCTGAAATGACAAAAGATGAGATAATTCTAGCCACCATGGACAAGAGGGCTCAGAATATCATTGTGAGTGCCATAGATGATGCTATTTTTCAGAACTTGATACACTATAAGACATCAAAGGAGATGTGGGATACTCTTATAGTGTATATGGAGGGTTCAGAAGAAGTGAGACAGGACAGAAAGTCTTTGTTAAACCAGGAATATGAAAGTTTCAGGCAAGGTAGATCTGATAGCATAACAGAATGCTATAAGAAATTCTATAGGATAGTTAATGAGTAAATGTCCTATGGAAGAGATTTCAGTAATTATGAGCTAAATGATAAGTTCTTGAGGTCCCTAACAAAGGATTGGGAAACCAAGATCTATGTCATTAGGGAAATGGCCAAGTTAGCAGATATTCCCCCTCCAACTTTATTTGGAAAACTGTTATCCTATGAAATGCAGTTGATGGTAAGGAAGGAGGAGGAGAAGACTATAAGAAGTGAGCACAAAGAAAGAGCAGTGGCATTCAAAACTGAAGCCACCAAGAAATACAGAAGTAAGTCTCCATCTCCACCACCAAAGGTTGCTGAGACTGAGTCAGAATATTCAGAAAGCAGAAAGTCCGAAAGCAGTGAGAGTGATGAGGACTTTGCAGCATTCACAAGACACTTTCAGAAGTTTCTAAAGAAGAAACAGTGGAGGACAAAGTCATCCACTTCACAGGGAAAAGATGATTATTATCAGAACAAGAAGTCATCAAAGAAAGATAGGAGAAAGCCCAAGTCAAACAAAGCAACCTTATCAAAAATTATTTGTTATTGTTATAACAGACAAGGACATGTTATTATTGATTGTCCAGAGAAAAGGAAAGAGTCTAATGATAAAAAGAAGACTCAATTCAAGGGCAAGAAGTAAAGGTCCTTTGTTGCCAAGAAGGACAAAAGCCTGTCAGACATATCTTCATCAGAAACTGAGTCAGAAGCTGAAGCATACATAGGACTGTTCGCTGAAGAAGAGGAAGAGGAGTTCATCCAGATAATGAACTCTATATATGAACAAGAGGACATTCAGTGCAAAGGACTGATGGCCTTAACAGAAGGTGAAAAAATCCAGGATTAGCCTGGGCCTAGTAAGGTACAAAATTGTTCTTTAAGTTCAATTTCTAGTGCTAGTTCAGATTCAGTTACATCAGCATCAAGTGATGCCAGTGGGTCTGAATCTGAAGAGGATATTCATCAGTTGATTGATGAATATAGAGTTCTGTTGCAAGCTTTTAAGAAAAGCAAATCCTTGGCCAAGAGTCAGGCAAAGGAAATTGCTAGTCTCAAAGAGGTTGCAACTGATTTTGAGAAAATGATTGATCAAAAGTTAAATGAAATAGCCAGACTGAAGAACATAACTGTTATTCAGATTGGGACTATAACATTCAAGAATGATCAAATCAAAAGTCTGGAGATTAGTCTTCAGAAGGAGAGAGACATTGTTGCTAGGTTTTCTAAACCAAAGTCTGTTCTACCCTTAATTGATGAATTTGTTCATCAAAAAGGTAAAACTGGATTAGGGTTTACTAAACCTGTTAGAACTGTTCAGTCCAAGTCTAAGGGCAAAGGCCCAGCTTTCAACAAGGCAGCTGTAGATAAAACAGCTAGGGATGTACCTAAGCAAAGGTACAATAGATTTGAGTGCTGGTGCTGTGGCAATGGAGGCCACTTTGTCATAGACTGTTGGCACAATTCTAGTGCCAAGATGAGTAGCAAACTGCCTGTTGGAAAATCTATAGGTAGCTTTGTTAAGAGGCAAACTAACCAGCACCAAGGACCCAAGAATTCTTTGGGTTCTAAGGTCAACTAATCTGTTTTGCAGGTGAGTCCAAGTGGCCATGCCCCAATATGGTACTTGGACAGTGGATGTTCCAGGCACATGACTGGAACTAGGGGATTGCTGAAGGACTTCACACCAATCAAGGATGGTCCTAAAGTCACCTTTGGTGGTTCTGAAAAAGGAATCATCAAGGGTTTTGGTAACATTTCTAGCACCCATATAACTATTACTCAAGTGGCTTATGTTGAAGGTTTGAAACATAACCTTATTAGTATAAGTCAACTGAGTTATTTAGGATATGAAATCTCATTTGTCAAAGATGGTTGTCATATCAGGAGGTCAAATGATCAAGAGATCATTTTGACAGGTTATAGAAAAAGAAATGTCTATTGCCTAGACATTATGTGTGAGAACAATGGTTCTCCAGTGTGTCTTGTAGCTGATGAGAAAGTCTCTCATTGTGTCAAATGGCACAAGAGGCTAGCCTATCTCAACTATAAGATAATTGGCCAACTCTATAGCAAAGAGTTAGTGAGGAATGGTCCTCAAGTTAAATGTATTAAAGATGGAATATGTTCAGCTTGTCAAAAGGGCAAGAAGACTAGATCCACCTTTAGTAGCATTGAAAACAAAGATGCTGTGAGGTGCTTATATCTCTTGCATATGGATCTCTTTGGTCCTATGCCAGTTCACAGCCTAGGTAGGAAGGTCTACACATTTGTGGTTGTAGATGACTACTCAAGGTTTTCCTGGATGTTCTTCCTTAAACAGAAATCTGAAACACCTAGTATCTTCTATAGCTTTGTCAAACAAATTCAGAATGAGTTAGACAGTACTGTGGTCAAAATAAGAAGTGACCATGGTACTGAATTCCAGTCTGATAGTATGACAAAACTATGTGAAGAATTTGGGATATTTCAGGAGTTTTCTTCACCAAGAACACCTCAGCAAAATGGCATTGCTGAGAGGAAAAATAGAACCTTGATTGAGGCTGGTAGAACTCTATTAAGTGATACATCTCTCCCAGAATATTTCTGGGCTGATGCAGTGAATACTGCATGCCATGTAATTAATAGGGCTACCATTACTAAAAGCCACAACAAGACTCCCTATAAGATTGTGAAAGGCAGAAAATCAAATCTATCCTATTTCAGGATCTTTGGTTGTAAATGTTTTATACTTAACAATGGTAAGTCTTACTTGACTAAGTTTGCTGCCAAATCCCAAGAGGGGATCTTTGTTGGGTACAGCAACAATAGTAAGGCTTATAGAGTCTACAACTTGACTACTCAAGTTGTAGAAGAGTCAGTACATGTAGTATTTGATGAAGCTAGACTTATTAACCATGAGTTGTCTAGAAGTATTTGCAGCTCCACAGGTGTAACTAAGAAGATGGACAAGCTCACTATTGAAGTAGGATCTACTGCAAGTCAGCATGTTGATGATAGTGGCTGCTGTCCAGGGGGAGTACTACATGTACCTAATGCAGAAGAAGACCAAGGAGTGCAGCAAGTTGAAGAAGCTGAAGGAGTTCAACCTGAAGCCAAGATGCCTCCAGCTAATAGACATCTAAGAGATCATCCATCAGATCAAATCATTGGTGATCTAAGAAAAGGGGTACAAACAAGGAGCAGAAATCTGAGTACAGTACTCTACTCCAGTTTTCTATCCCAAGTAGAGCCGAAGAAGTTTGAAGAAGCCAACCTAGACCCTCATTGGATTGAGGCAATGCAAGAGGAGCTAAATCAGTTCAAGAGATGCAAAGTCTGGGAGCTTGTTCCTAAACCAAAAGACCACAACATAATTGGAACCAAGTGGATGTTTAGGAACAAGATGGATGAACATGGAGTAATTATTAAGAACAAAGCAAGACCGGTTGCCAAGGGATATAGGCAGGAAGAAGGTATTGACTTTGATCAAACCTTTGCTCCAGTAGCCAGACTGGAAGCCATAAGAATGTTCCTGGCCTATGCAACCTATCAAGGTTTTAAAGTATACCAAATGGATGTTAAGTCAGCCTTTTTGAATGGCAATCTGAAAGAGGAAGTCTATGTGGAACAGCCATCAGGTTTTGTTGATTCAACTCAACCTAATTATGTTTATATACTTAGGAAGGCTTTGTATGGGTTAAAACAAGCCCCTAGGGCTTGGTATGAAACCCTGTCTAGTTTCCTCATTGAGAATAAATTCACAAGGGGGAAAATAGACAAGACTCTATTCCTTAGGGAATCCAGAGGCAAGATCATACTAGTCCAAATATATGTAGATGACATAATATTTGGGTCTACTGAAAGTGGTCTTTGCAGGAAGTTTGCAAAACTTATGCAAGGACAATTTGAGATGAGCAGTATGGGGGAACTTAAGTTCTTCTTGGGTCTCCAAGTTAGACAGACTGAGAATGGTTTATCCATATGCCAGTCTAAGTTCACCCTAGAATTAATAAGGAAGTATGGTATGGATTCATCCAGTACCATGAAGACTCCTATGGGGTCAAGTATGTCTCTTAGCAAAGATGATGCAGGGAAACCTGTAGATGAGACTTTGTATAGAGGGATAGTTGGCTCCCTATTGTATTTGACTGCAAGTAGACCAGATATCATTTATGCTACATGTGTCTGTGCTAGGTACCAAGCATGCCCTAAAGAGTCTCATTTGACAGCAGTCAAAAGAATTCTAAGATATCTTAAGGGAACTCCTTATCTAGGCCTTTAGTACCCTAGGAACGGAGACTTTGATCTAACAGGTTATTCAGATGTAGATTTTGCAGGCTGCAAGGAAGATAGAAAGAGTACAAATGGAACCTGTCAATTCCTAGGTGGAAGACTAATATCGTGGAGTAGCAAGAAGCAAACAAGTGTGGCTATCTCCACAGCAGAATCAGAGTATGTGGCTGCAGGAAGTTGATGTGCTCAACTTCTATGGATACAACATCATCTTGAGGATTATGGTATAAAAGTAAGTAGAACACCACTGTTTTGTGATTCTACTAGTGTTATATCTATTGCAAACAATTCTGTTTCCCATAGTAGAACTAAACACATTGAAATAAAATATCATTTTCTAAGGGAACATGTAGAAAAAGAAGATATTTCACTAGAATATGTAACTACAGATAATCAACTAGCTGACATGTATACTAAGCCCCTAGAAGAAACCAAGTTTAATAGGTTTAAAATTGAATTAGGTATGATAAACTTAGAATAAGTTTACAGAAATGGCTAAGTAAAATAGTGTCGACACACAGAGTTGTCTGTGTCGAGACAGAGAATTGGTGTCGACACTTCAGGGAAAAGGTGTCGACACATCTAGGAAGTTGGTGTCGACACTTCAGAAAATTAGTGTCGACACATACAGGGTCAGTGTCGACACAACCAAGGTGGTGTCGACACTTAGAATTTACATAGAATTAATCAAGTAAAGTCTCGACTAAGTGTCGAGCTAAGTGGTGTCGACACATAAACAAGTATCGACACATATATTCTGTCGACTATACTTGTGTCGACACATAGTTGTCGAGATATTATAAGTCTGTGTCGACACTTTTCAACAGTGTCGATACAATTTAAGTTAGTTGACGCGCCCTTTCATCTTCAATCCTAGAAAGGTATAAATAGGATTTCGCCATTATCTGTCGACACGCTCACCAAAGTTTAGAGACCAAACTTGTGTGTCGACACCTCTCCTCTCTCAATTCAAATTCCTCAAACCCTAATGGCGCCAAAGCTCGAAGAGAACGTAAATGAAGGATATGAACTGGTGCGGCATGCGTTTGATGACGCAGAATCGGAGATCAAGGATGTGGTAACCCTAGTTGCAGACTCAGGGTTAGATTTTCTTATTTCAGAGTCAACCAAAATATGGAAGAAAGAAGTATTGGAATTTCTTATTGGAGCAACCCTAGACGACTCTGGACTCAAGATAAAGTCAAGGGTTCATGGAGAAAAGGTGAAGGTCTCACCTAAGAGTGTGAGAAAGGTACTAAACCTACCAAGGACTAAGGAAGAAGATGAGGTCTCTGCTTCTAAGACCAGAGAAGCTTTAACATGGTGTGGACTGGATTCCAAGATGAAAATTGGATCTGTGTTCAATAGAAAAGGCATGAACTGCCAAGGCAAATTTCTCTCAGAAATTGTTGGCAAGGTGATCTTGAGCAAGCCTGGAGGGCATGACAGAGTTTCAACACATATGTTCAGTCTCATGACAAGGATAATTTTCAAACTGGAAACTGATTGGTCTGTTGTAGTCTTTGATAAGATTAAAGAGAGCATGAAGAAGCCCAATTTGGGTAGGATACTAAGTCTTTACTTGGCTGGTAGTATACCAGAAGTAATGAGTCAAGCTGCTGGATCAAAAATCAACCACATGAGAAAGATGGACATGAGACTCTTCTCTAGATGGGATAGGGTCTTGACAAAGGAATTGCCAACACATGAGAATATAACACCTCAAAAGAAGAAGAAGAAGATAGCTTCAGTGGCTCAAGAATCATCTAGTAGCTCTGAAGAGCAAGTTATCTTTACACCAGATGATGAACCAGAAACAGGAATTGCTGGAAAGTCTCCAGCTATACAAGATGATGCTGAGAGGTAGGGGGAGCTACCACAGGCTAGCCCTCTTCACCAGGATTCTATCCAGGTGGATCCTCTAGTAGTGGAAGAGCCAACTCCACTAGAAAGTGAACAAGCCAATCAAATCATTCTTGAGGTACTCACTAAAATCAATAACTTAGTTTTCCCTATAGAGGATAATATTTTGTCTGATTCATTAAATAATGTTAATCAGCAACCTCAGCTTGATAGTCAACCCCCAGATGTTGTCATGGAGGACACATCTGTTGCAGCTCAAGTGGAACCAAATCAATTTGTTGATGAGCCAAGAGAATCTCCATCAAAACCTCAACAAGAGTTTACAATGGAAGATCTCTTCCTTAATCTGGATCAAACAGACTTTGAGAAAGCAAGTGCTGCTGCTGAGGGGGAGAATGCTCATGTTGAGGGGGAGCAAGTAGTAATTGTTGAAGAACATGCAAGGAAAGAGCCTGAGAAGCCAAAGGATGTTGAGGAGCTACCTAGGGAGAGGGTAGAAATAGCAAGCACATCAGCTTCTGAAGATGAGGAGACTGCAAGAGCAAAGAAAAGGAAATTCCAAGTCTTTAAAAGAAGGATCCAGACTTATAAGAAAGCTCTGCAAACCATAGCACCATATCCTGCACTACAGCCAGCACCATCTGTAGATTACAGTTCTCTGATGGTTGTTGTGCAAATAAAGCTTGATGAGCAAAGGAAAGCAATAGAAACATATATGGATGAGGGGCATAAGTCTTTACAGTTTGATCTTGCCCAAGATATTAAGTCTATTGGATTTGAGATGAATCTAAATAAGAAGGAGATGACTGACTGCTTCCACAAGGGAGGGAATGCAGTAGTTTACTTAGCTACTCATCAGGAGAAAATCAAAGCTCAAGTGGATGACATTGCACTGAAGCAAGTATATGTTCTGGAGAATCAAATAAGGATGAATGATAATTTGACAGCTTCACACAATACAATTGTCACAGAGATGAAGAATATAGCTGTTGGACAGACTACATCTAATGCTACTGCTAAGGCAGAGTTTGATAAAGCTTTACAAAAGGGCATAACTGATGTTACTTCTGCTATTGAAAACTCTCAGAAGCTGATCACTGAAAAACTACAAAGGTTGAAACCTTTTTACAAGGATGGAGTCAATTATCTAAATGCCCAAATCAGATTTCAGAAGGATGATCTAAGAGATCACATAAAAAGAGAAGTCATAAAGGGGGAGAGGGTGTTAGTCAAAGCAGGCTCTGATCATGCAAAATGGATTTCCAATTCCATCAGAGCCACTCTTGGTTATCCTCCTTTATGTGATGATGATGATAATATTGCAGAATCTGGGATTAATCCTGCCTATCTTGTAGGTGAGCAAGCTGAAGTAGCTCAGGTGATCTATCCTCCACCAGATTTTGATATGATACATACAGATATACAATCAATGTATAGCCCTCCTGAGGGAATTGATAAGGTCATTATAGAGAAAGTGGTTCATCAAGTATCTGAGGCTATATTGAAAGACCAAGAAGCTTTGCTGCTCAAGGAATAAGAGACTCTTGTCTAAGAAGAGGTTCAGAGAGCAAGCTGAACAAAGGCCTGATTTTGAACAATGGAGCCCCACTTCAAGAAATATTATTTTGACTGCTTGGAAGGCTGTCAAAGATAATATTCAAGGCAGAAACAAGTGGTATTCTGAACTACAATGGAGGAAGCATGAAAACAGACAAGAAGCCATAGTGCAATATAGAAGAAAGACAAAGATGGGAAAGCTACCTCCTACTGCCCAGGAGCCTAGCAAGTACTTTCCCAAGCCTTATCATTACTTTGAGAGGCAGAAGATCAAAGCTGAAGAACTAAAGAAGAAGGATCTTAAAGGCAAGAAGCCTGTTGTTGCTGAAGATGCTGAAGCCCCTGTGCAAGCAAAGATACAGTCTGGGAAGGGCATAGTTATTAAGGAGGCTGAGCAGAAATAGAATAGAATTTATCTTTAGTTTTACAGTTGTAATCTTTTGATTTTAAACATTTTGTAAACTTTTGTATAATGAATATGACAAAGTTGTTAGAACAATGTGATGTGTTATAAATCTATTTCATAATTGTTCTGAGATGATATCTGTGTATACATATTTTGTTTGATACATGTTTATGTTTTCCCTGATTGCATACTCCTGTTTTACATCATACTGTAATTTTGTTTTGTATGGTGTATATCATTGACTAAGGGTTATGACTTCTCCAAATAGGAGGAGATTGTTGGGTACATTGGTTTAAATGTACCTGATTTGAAGAAGCCTCACCCTACTCAATGATATACATCAAAATATATTTGATGTGTTTTGAGTTTAGTTGTGCAGGTCAAGTATTTACAGGGAAAGCAGAAAAGATTCTAAGTCCATGTGTCGACACTTAAGAAGACTTGTGTCGACACTTGGACTAATTGTGTCGACACCAAGGATGCAGAGTCGACACCAGACAGAAAGTGTCGACACATACCGGCTGTGTCGACACTCAATGAAGAAAAGTCCAGTGAAGCTGTGTCGACACTTAGAAGCAGTGTCGACACCCAGAGGAACTGTGTCTACATCAGAAAGTGTCGACACTTGAAAGCTGTGTCGACACTGAGCAAATTTCAGCAGAGTCTAAGTATAAGTGTCGACATAATGAGGAATGTGTCGACACATAGCAGAAGACTCAGCACTTGAAGAAAGTGTCGACACAAGAAAGAATGTGTCGACACTCAGCAGAAGACTCAATACATGAAGAAAGTGTCGACACTAGGAGGCTGTGTCGATACTTAGCAAAGTTCAACAAAATTTTAAGTACAAGTGTCGACACAAAGGTGATGTGTCGACACTCAGTAAAAGTCTCAACATAAGAAGATGTGTCGACACTAAGAATATGTGTCGACACTCAGCAAGTATCAACACAGAAGACGAGTGTCGACACCAAGAAGAAGTGTCGACACTGAACAAGTTCAACACAAGAAGATGTGTCGACACAAAGGAGTTGTGTCGACACTTACAAGAATTCAACAAAGTACTAAAGAACAAGGAGTTGTGTCGACACACAATATCAGTGTCGACACATGATGAAGAAGTTGTGTCGAGAAGTGAATTCTACAACACAAGGAGTTGTGTCGACACCTTAAAGGCTAGTGTCGACACTTAGTCAACTTGTGTTGACACTTGGTATATAAGTGTCGACACTTAAAGACAGACTGTCTCGACACTTTCAGACAGTTACAGATATTTCAAGAATTGATTGGATGACTTGACAGCTGCCATTCCAGTCGGTCTACTGCACCTGTCAGAGTTGTCAGAAAGCTGTTAGGAACCGGATCAGCCGGTCACCATGAAGAAGGCCTATATATAGGCTTATACTGTCTACAGGAACAGATGATTAAGAGATTGAAAAAGAAAAAAAGATCTAGCTATTCATTGAAGAATCAAGTGAAGATCTAAGTAGTTGGAGAGAGAGAGCTCCTTCCAAGAAGACAGTCGTTGGAACCAGGCTGTGAAGAAGGGTTCAGACCTAGTTCTGAATATTAAGTTGCAGTGATTGAAGATCATCTGCAGAGAATCAATCCTATTGTGTTTTACATTCAAGAAGCTTTGAAGAAAAGCCAAGTGAGATTGTTCTCAGCAGAGTTCTTCCAAGAAATCATCAAGAACCTATCAACTCTTCTCTCTTTTCTCTGAGTTGTAGGTATATTTTTTGTATTCTTTATTCTTGTAGGATCCTTAGGGATCTGAGTTGTAAGCCTGCAATTATAAAGGCTGAGTGGTAGGGCTTGTGTGCCTGATTGTAGTAGATCTATTTCTTTGAGTGTAGGCCTGTTGTGGCTGAGTGTAGGCCTTGTGGCTGAGTGTAGGCCTTGTGGCTGAGTGTAGGCCTTGTGGCTGAGTGTAGGTCTTTGGAGAAGACTGAGTTGTAGGGCCTTGGGCCTGAGCTGTAGGAACCTGGTTGAGGTTCTGAGTGTAAGATCTGAGGATCTGAGATAATGGAGGAGTTTGGCCGAATCTAGTACACTACTAGATAGGCGAAGGGGGAAAGTGGATGTACCCAAACCTTGGGGAACCACTATAAATCTGTGTGTTCACTGTGTGCATGTTTGATTCTGTGATTGATGATTGATTTTTGTGAAGTAGTAATTATAACTATGTGATATAATCTGCAATCTGTTTAAAAAGTTTTAAAAAGATTAAGTCACCTATTCACCCCCCCCCCCCCTCTAGGTGATTAGGTACAATTTCTTTCACTTTTTATTTCAAATATCAATATAAAATGATCTCCGACAACGGCGCCAAAAACTTGATAAGTAAACACTAGATTTTGAGATAGATTCGTAAAAATTAAGTCAAATGTGCGAGGTAGTTTATAATGAAAATTAAGTTTGATTTCTAAATTAAGCGTTTGTGTGTTCTATCTCGTTTTTCTTATATACTGTGAGTAAGGCAAGTGTATTTATCACGTAATAGTATAATATTTTTTAAAATATAAAGGTCATATTTTTTCACGGATTTGTGTCAAGTATTCTACTTTAAGGAATGGAACTATTATTTAATCGAAAAAAGTCTCTGATTTTTTAAAAATTAAAGTAATACGTAGGGGTTTTGAAAATAGATGAGATAGAGAGCTCTCGATTTTGACTTACTTTGGGAAATACTTTTTAAATAAAAAAAACTCAGCTTTTCTATTATTTAAAATACTTGACCGTGGAGGTTCCCTTTATATGAGTGCACCCCTATCGAGGATACATCCCCCTGTGATTACGTACTTTGACTGAACTTTTGTATCTAATCAAAAATAGCTGAAAAACACTTCACACGGTGAACCTTGCTATTGACCTCCTACTGTGATTCGAAGGTTCAGCCCGAGAGGCTTACGTTCATCTCTTTCGAGAGTGAGGGGCAGTTTTTTTTACCTGAGAATGATCAATTCTTGATAAATCTTAAGTTTTTAATTTAGAAAATAGGGTTTTTAAAATGCAGAATTAATAGCCTTCCCAAAAATCATCTCAATCGATTGCTAAAAGTTCATAGCCTCTCATCAGGATGGGGGTGGTCGTAGAAAAGTAAAAGACATATAAAGGTACAGAAATAATATATGTCCCAAGTATTTCAGTTGATGCTAAAAATTTCTTAGCCTCTCAGTCGGGATAAGGGTGTTAGTAGGAAATTGAAAAGACCTATAAAAGTTCAAAAATAATATCTGTCTCAACCATCTTAATCAAGCGCTAAAAAGTTCTTAGCCTCTCATCCATGGATTGTGGTGGTAGTAATAAGAAAGAAAGAAAAAGAAAAGTACTTACGCACACACCCTTTCTCAATAGAAATAAAAGCTAAGTTAAAAGGCAAGAAGAGATGAAAAATTACTGAAAGCTAAAATTTATTACTTAAATAGTGTTACACACTAGGAAACCCAAACTAAGGTTGGGAAACTTAAGCTCAAAAGCTACTCCTTACTACTATGTATAGTTATGTGGAACTCAACCAGCTCTCTTCTAAACATCAGCCTTGGAGGTCTAATTATAGCCGAAAGTTTTGAGGAACACGACCCCCTAACACGCCCCCTAGGGCGTGTCATCTGTGCGTGTCACTGACGTGGCAGCTTCGGATAGAATTTCCAGCAATTTCTAGGTTGGATCGAACAAGTACACTGGCATAACTTTAGGTCACGGGCGTGTCTGCTGGGTAGGTCATACAATGCATGGCAGCTTGGTTCCTTCGGGGAGTGATAGTGGGCTTCTTGCTTGGTCATGGATGTGGTTACAGGTGTGATAGTTGGCACACGGGAATGTCCGAGGTCGTGACATTTGCTTGCTAGATTTAAGACTTCGGCTAGGCACAATAGCTGGACTTTTGCTTGGTCACGGGAGATATCATAGGCTTGACACTTGGCACACGGGCGTGTAACCCGGGCATGACTTTGCTTGCTGCCCGAAATTTTCCAAACGGCTAGAATTGTTGGTTTTAAAGTTACACGCCCTAGATCACGGGCGTGACCTAGGGACATGACTTAGGAAATTTTGTCGAATTGCCCCAAATGTCTAGAAATACCTAGAGGGCATAAAAATAGATTAAGTTAGAATTTAAAAATAAAATGAAATGATTTATTTAGTTATTTATATAATATAATTATATTTTGTATTAAATCAAAACAAAAAAAACACTAAAAATGTATATATTTTTTGCTACTCATCAAATACCCACATACTTAAGCTTTGCTATCCCAGAGCTAAAGTATAAGTTGATTATACAAACCGTTATAGAATTTCTAATTTAACTATCAGTTTATTATATCAAAGGAAAAAAAGAAATAAAAAAATCCAGAGTACAAAGCATTAAGTCCTATATTATGCAAATTATTTCGCTAGAGATAAATGTTTGTAGCCAAAATACTTCTTGAGAAAATCAAATAGCAAGTAACATTGCAATCATTAGTAATAAGTTCGATTGACATTATCAAAACCGTACTTTGAAAGAGATATGAAGGAAAATAGACAACCTATTTAATATGTTCTCTAAAAATTTTAAGCAAAATTAGATCAAGTGGTAATAGTTTTATGGGATACAAACTTGGTGTTTGCCTATAAAGTAGGCTATGATGCAGAAGGTGATGAATTTTATCCTATCACCTTATTCAATATTCTTTCGTTGTTACAACTATTTAGTAAAATATTTTCCAAAAAAAAAAAAACTTAGCAGAATTGCATTTTATTTTAACTCAATGTATATATTTAGGATCACATACTCCATTTCATATAGTCTTTTAAAAATTATTGGATGTCTATGTTTAAGGAATGAAATCTTATTCTCATTGACATAAGATCTTTTCTTTTCTAGAGCACATACTCTTAGATGCTTGCTTGTGTAAGAAAACATGTCAAGTAAAAAGTAAATAGGTTGGGGGTTTCAAAAAAATTCAAATTTTGATAAAAACTTTTGAGAGCAATTATAATAGCTTGAAAATTCCTATATTTTGATAAGAGTGAAGTAAAGATAATTATAGTATATATATGTTTGTCTAACATAATCACATGCCTCTATTTATAATAAACCAAAAGTAGTGCTCAAAACAAATCGTCTTAAAAAATAAAATGCACAAGATATTTTTTATCCCCAGATATTTAGATCTATCTATTTATGATAAATAAATGACTAGTAAATTGAAAAACTAAATAACTGTTTATATAGAAACTCAAAAAATTATTTTTTTTTTGAAAAATAGGTAAAAGAAGTAGGGGTTTTAAATTTTATTTTCAGATGATTGATTAAGCAACATATATACACAAAAAGAATTTTTTATTTTTTATATATATTTTTTTATTTTGTTTTATTTTTTTAAGAAAATTTTTAAATAATATTTATACGTATAAATGCGGTTTTTAGAAAAAAGATTTTGGAAAATAGTTATATGCATAAATAAGTTTTTAGCAAGGAAATATACCCTCGTACTTATGTTATGCATAAGTATGAAGAAAAAGGAGGTATATACAAATCTGAAAGTACATTATAGAATAAAGAGGCTTGTTTGATTGGAGGTCGGGGAGGTCGTAAGAAAACCTATAAAAAATATAAAAGACAAGTAAAAAACAGATAACTAGGGGGTGTCTCTCATAAAAGCTTAATTTACCGTGTTTCCTAGTAAAGCTCCAGGTTGTGATTATTGTGGTGGTGGTGCAAATCCAATTGGACTTACATTAGGCGGGCACTGAGCATTATTGGGGTTGCTCTAAGATAAATTAGAATGATTCCTAAACTTTGAATTGTATGTACTATTATTAATATTTGGGTATAGGAGGTAAGTTGAAATGGATTCCTCATATAATCAATGCGCACTTCTATTACATTATTATTAGAATTCCAAGTAGGGGTAGTGGAGGAAGCAGACATCTCCGCTACTTTCCTAGTTAGATATTCTACTTGCAGTACTAACTTTTCGAGTTAGATATATTTTTGTTCTTAAACAAAAATAAAAAGACAAAAATAAATGTGTTGTTAAAAAAATATTTTTGTTATAAAAACAAAGATTTTGTAATCTGAGAATTTGTAGTGTGTTTATTATTATAAAAATAGTGGTTTTTAATAATAACTAAGATAAAAGTAATAATAATTCTTTTTTATTTCAAATATCAACATAAAATGATCCCCAACAACGACAGCACAAACTTGATAACTAAAAACTAGATTTTGAGATAGATTTGTAAAAATTAAGTAAAATGTGGGAGATAGATTAAATTTAAAATTAAGTTTGATTTGTAAACTAAGTGTTTGCGTGTTTTATCTCGTTTTACTTATATACTGTGAATAAGGCAGGGGCTTCAGCAGCTTCAGTATCAGCAGGCTTTTTCCCTTTCAGCTCCTTCTTCTTTAGCTCTTCAGCTTTAATCTTTTGCCTTTCAAAATAATGATATGGCTTGGGAAAGTACTTGCTAGGCTCCTGGGCAGTAGGAGGTAGCTTTCCCATCTTGGCCTTTCTTCTATATTGGACTATGGCTTCTTATCTTGTCTCATGCTTTCTTTATTCCAACTCAAAAAACCACTTGTTTCTGTCTTGTATATTATCTTTTGCAGCTTTCCATGCAGTTAAGATAATGTTTCTAGAAGTGGGGCTCCACTGCTCAAAGTCAGGTCTTTGTTCAGCTTGCTCCCTGAACCTCTTCTTAGATAGTCTGGCTTCTTCTTCTTTCTGCAGAGCTTCTTGCATAGCCTCAGATACTGGCTGAACCACCTTCTCTATGATGACATTTTGTTGTTCCCCAGGTGGGCTATACATTGATTGTATATCAGCTTGAACCATATCAAAATCTGGAGGAGGGTAGATTACTTGAGCCCTTCTGGTTGCTCCCCTCCTAGATATGCAGGATGTATCCCAGATTCTGCAACATTGTCATCATCACATAAAGGAGGATAACCAAGAGTAGCTCTGATAGAATTAGAAATCCACTTAGCATGATCAGAGCTAGCTTTGACTAACACCCTCTCCCCCTTTATGACTTCTCTTTCTATGTGATCTCTTACATCATCTTTCTGAAATCTCACCTGGGCATCCAAATAGTTTACTTCATCTTTAAAGAAAGGTTTCAACCTTTGAGCTTTTCAGTTATCAATTTCTGAGAATTTTCAATAGCAGTAGTAACAGCAGTGATACCCTCTTTCAAAGCTTTATCAAACTCTGATTTA